>LR989929.1:28060416-28098941 GCA_905146935.1 Scaeva pyrastri | reverse complement strand
TTATAGACTCATTTCATATACAGAATGGGATTCTACCTAAAATTATTGTTGAAATACCCAACTGGCTTTGTAAATTGCCTAAACTTTTTGGGATTTCACCTATATTTATTGAGAAAATCCAAATAATTATAGACTCATTTCATATACAAATTGGTATTCTACCTAAAATTATTATTAAAATACCCAACTGGCCTGGTAAATTGCCTTAGCCTTTTGGAATTTAACCTATATTTATTGAGAAAATCCCAATAATTATAGACTCATTTCATATACAGAATGGGATTCTATCTAAAATTATTGTTGAAATACACAACTGGCCTGTTAAATTTTCTAAACCTATTGTAATTTCACCTATATATATTGAGAAAATCCCAATAATTACAGACTTATTTCATATACAGAATGGGATTCTACCTAAAATTATTGTTGAAATGCCCAACTGGCTTTGTAATTTGCCTAAACTTTTTGGGATTTCACCTATATTTATTGAGAATATCCCAATAATTATAGACTCATTTCATATACAAATTGGTATTCTACCTAAAATTATTGTTAAAATACCCAACTGGCCTGGTAAATTGCCTTAGCCTTTTGGAATTTCACCTATATTTATTGAGAAAATCCCAATAATTACAGACTCATTTCATATACAGAATGGGAATCTACCTAAAATTATTGTTGAAATGCCCAACTGGCTTTGTAAATTGCCTAAACTTTTTGGGATTTCACCTATATTTATTGAGAAAATCCAAATAATTATAGACTCATTTCATATACAGAATAGGTTTCTACCTAATATTATTGTTGAAATACCCAACTGGCTTTGTAAATTGCCTTACCCTTTTGGGATTTCACCTATATTTATTGTGAAAATCCCAATAATTATAGACTCATTTCATATACAGAATGGGATTCTACCTAAAATTATTGTTGAAATGCCCAACTGGCTTTGTAAATTGCCTAAACTTTTTGGGATTTCACCTATATTTATTGAGAAAATCCCAATAATTATAGACTCATTTCATATACAGAATGGGTTTCTACCTAAAATTATTGTTGAAATACCCAACTGGCTTTGTAAATTGCCTTACCCTTTTGGGATTTCACCTATATTTATTGTGAAAATCCCAATAATTATAGACTCATTTCATATACAGAATGGGATTCTACCTAAAATTATTGTTGAAATACCCAACTGGCTTTGTAAATTGCCTAAACTTTTTGGGATTTCACCTATATTTATTGAGAAAATCCAAATAATTATAGACTCATTTCATATACAGAATGGGATTCTACCCAAAATTATTGTTGAAATGCCCAACTGGCTTTGTAAATTGCCTAAACTTTTTGGGATTTCACCTATATTTATTGAGAAAATCCCAATAATTATAGACTCATTTCATATACAGAATGGGATTCTACCTAAAATTATTGTTGAAAAATTAATCTGAAAAAAGAGATACTTACAAAGATTTAATATATCAATTTATACTCACAGTTTAGAATCGTGATGAAATCCAGATTTGTAAAATGTAACATTAAATCTGAAATTTTTTTTGAAAACCCTTTCACACAAGTATCTTTTAGTGAAATAAAAATGATAATCCAAAAATTGAAAAACTAGCAAAAGTGTTTAGTTTTACATAACCAAGAACCATTCTTCTGAAAGCTTTAGAGAAAAAATCTTTTGTTCTATAAATGAGAAAGACTGATATAGGTATTAATAAATTACATTTTTATTTAAATATATTTTTGAATTATACAGTGTGAGCTTAAGTTTATAGTCGTTTTAAGTGTATTATTAACCAAACAACCAGTAAATAAAACATAAGAATAGATGATTATAATTTTAGTTTTTTTTTCAAATAAATACAATATCTGATACATGTTATCGGCCTATGAGGAACGATCTAATCTTTATCAAGCAAATTATGAATCCTCTGATAAATGTGTATAGTCAAACATAAAATAGAGTGCATTATTAATAATAATTATAAGCTGAAAAAAATACTAAAGTAAACGATTGTAATGTATCAAAATCAACAAATACATGTATATGGTACGTAATGAAATCACTGATTTTTAAGGATCAATTTTTAAACGAATCCAATCAAGAAATTATTTTTTCGTCAATACTTTCTAAAAAGAGTAATTCTGTTATTCCTTTCAAAATTAAAAAAATTTCCTAGAGGACATCGAATTCAGGCATTAATTCTGAAGCTGAATATCTTATTTTATGTTATTCAAACTGTCCATACTGATCTCTTGAGGTTTGTTTAAACTTTCAAATCGGCCATAAAAAAATCCTACAATTCTATTATTTAATGTTTCTAAAGTAAAATATTTGTTATTTTTAATAAATGAATACAATATAAATGCTACTTTAAAACCACATATTCCTTCGTAAAGATCATGAAGTAAATCAACACTAAAATTTTGGCAAACATGAAAACTGGAAAGTTCATTGAAAATACAGGATGATAAAATGCCAGTTTTCTTAACGTCATTTTTTCTCAAATCAACTGAATAATTAAAAGGATTTCTAATCAATAAGGGATTTTCGGAAATAGCGGTTTGTGTATCGCTCTTATGCATTTTACAAATTCTACAAAAAAAATTACAAGAAAAACTTTCAGTGAAGCCAAGCATAGAATTAAGTCCCAGATTATCACCTATACAAGAAACAAGAACAAAGAAGACTTGTATATTAGAATTAGATAATGTTAAAGGATTTGTTTCAAGTTGCTTCAAATCATCAATTAAAGGCCGAAAGACGCTGTTACCGTATGCTTTCTTGTCTAATGTATGAAACAATAATGCCACAAAAATATTTCCTAATTTTAATCGATAAAGTGGTGAAAGAAATGGAAAAGAAACATAAACGCCACCAATCTTTTGATAGCCATTTCTTGAACCAAGAGGATTATTGACTTCAAAATCATCAAAGTATACAAGTAATGGTAATACAATACTTTGGGAAGGATATTGAGAACATTTTTCTCTCCAAAATGCGGTTTGCATGATATTACTAATAGAATTCTTTTGAAGTTTTAATTCGTTAATATAATTCATTACATGATCGAAAACCAAACTATTTTCTAAAAAAAACAGTTAAATTACATTTGAAGCACTCCATTTAAAACAGATGTTCTTTTAAAAAAAAATAAGTACTTATGTATAGATAGGACTATAAAAAATTATTTTAATGTTAACATTAAACTCACTCACGTTAGGTCGCTTATGAGGGAGTTAACAGTTGTATAATTCTTGTCATGAATGGTAACTATACCATATATAAATTTTTGTATCAAGGTCCAAATGTGATGCGACGATTCCGGGAACTTGGCGTTTAACGCGGTGTAACTTTTGAAGCATGCATCGATTGCCTCAATGGGCCCTTCACATTTGTACAAACTATCGTCGATAGCTAGGTATGCCTCCGTGATATATTGAATAGTTTCCCCAACAACAATTACAGTTGGTTGAAGTGTTTGTTTATTATCTAAACAAGTAAATAATACAAAAGAGTAACTATAATTTTAATTTTTTGCATTTTTCCTTCACATTTGTACAAGCTGGCATCGAAAGCTAGGTATAACAATGGGTTCTAGTATTTGTTTATTAGCATGTACTAGTTTTCCTGCCTCTTCTAACTTTTCCAAGACTTGAGTGAAAGAAATCCTAAAGTAAATGATTGTAATGTATCATAACAAATAGACATAGTGAAGTTCCTAGTTGAAAGGCAAAATATAAAAAAATATAAAAGTGAAAGAATGCAAAAGAAAAGGTAAAAGATAAAAGTGAAAGAATGCAAAAGAAAAGATACACTGTCAAATATTTTTGAATGACTTCAGCTTTTGATGTAGGCCTCATGTGCGTATGATAAAGAAAGGGAATGTATTTTAAATAACATATAATTCATGATTAGATAAAATTGAAGGACGTATATTTTTTAAATTTAATTTAAGGTCAATTGTTTTGAAAGAACTATTGTATTATTATCCAAACAAGTAAATAATACAAAAGTGTAACTATAATTTTAATTTTTTGCATTTTTCCTTCACATTTGTACAAGCTGGCATCGAAAGCTAGGTATAACAATGGGTTCTAGTATTTGTTTATTAGCATGTACTAGTTTTCCTGCCTCTTCTAACTTTTCCAAGACTTGAGTGAAAGAAATCCTAAAGTAAATGATTGTAATGTATCATAACAAATAGACATAGTGAAGTTCCTAGTTGAAAGGCAAAATATAAAAAAATATAAAAGTGAAAGAATGCAAAAGAAAAGGTAAAAGATAAAAGTGAAAGAATGCAAAAGAAAAGATACACTGTCAAATATTTTTGAATGACTTCAGCTTTTGATGTAGGCCTCATGTGTCGCTTATGAGGGAGTTAACAGTTGTATAATTCTTGTCATGAATGGTAACTATACCATATATAAATTTTTGTATCAAGGTCCAAATGTGATGCGACGATTCCGGGAACTTGGCGTTTAACGCGGTGTAACTTTTGAAGCATGCATCGATTGCCTCAATGGGCCCTTCACATTTTTACAAACTATCGTCGATAGCTAGGTATGCCTCCGTGATATATTGAATAGTTTCCCCAACAACAATTACAGTTGGTTGAAGTGTTTGTTTATTATCTAAACAAGTAAATAATACAAAAGAGTAACTATAATTTTAATTTTTTGCATTTTTCCTTCACATTTGTACAAGCTGGCATCGAAAGCTAGGTATAACAATGGGTTCTAGTATTTGTTTATTAGCATGTACTAGTTTTCCTGCCTCTTCTAACTTTTCCAAGACTTGAGTGAAAGAAATCCTAAAGTAAATGATTGTAATGTATCATAACAAATAGACATAGTGAAGTTCCTAGTTGAAAGGCAAAATATAAAAAAATATAAAAGTGAAAGAATGCAAAAGAAAAGGTAAAAGATAAAAGTGAAAGAATGCAAAAGAAAGGATACACTGTCAAATATTTTTGAATGACTTCAGCTTTTGATGTAGGCCTCATGTGTCGCTTATGAGGGAGTTAACAGTTGTATAATTCTTGTCATGAATGGTAACTATACCATATATAAATTTTTGTATCAAGGTCCAAATGTGATGCGACGATTCCGGGAACTTGGCGTTTAACGCGGTGTAACTTTTGAAGCATGCATCGATTGCCTCAATGGGCCCTTCACATTTTTACAAACTATCGTCGATAGCTAGGTATGCCTCCGTGATATATTGAATAGTTTCCCCAACAACAATTACAGTTGGTTGAAGTGTTTGTTTATTATCTAAACAAGTAAATAATACAAAAGAGTAACTATAATTTTAATTTTTTGCATTTTTCCTTCACATTTGTACAAGCTGGCATCGAAAGCTAGGTATAACAATGGGTTCTAGTATTTGTTTATTAGCATGTACTAGTTTTCCTGCCTCTTCTAACTTTTCCAAGACTTGAGTGAAAGAAATCCTAAAGTAAATGATTGTAATGTATCATAACAAATAGACATAGTGAAGTTCCTAGTTGAAAGGCAAAATATAAAAAAATATAAAAGTGAAAGAATGCAAAAGAAAAGGTAAAAGATAAAAGTGAAAGAATGCAAAAGAAAAGATACACTGTCAAATATTTTTGAATGACTTCAGCTTTTGATGTAGGCCTCATGTGCGTATGATAAAGAAAGGGAATGTATTTTAAATAACATATAATTCATGATTAGATAAAATTAAAGTACGTATATTTGTTAAATTTAATTTAAGGTCAACTATTTTGAAAGAACTAGTTTTTTCTACCAAGAATGCATAATTATGTCTATCAAAAAAAATTGTTTTGAGTATTTTGCAAATACAGAAAACATTTTCTCCGTGCACTATACCGATTAATTTGATATGCCCAAAGCATGGAATATTATCAATGTTATTAAATTCAATTACCATACCTATTTTAGTCTTAATGTCACATAATGTCACCCACTTACAAAACTTGGTATTGTTATCCAAGATTTTTAACTGACGAATATATACAGACAAATCTTTGAAAGCGTTAAAGCATTTTAGTTCTTTTCCAGAAAGGACCTTGTTCCCAAAATCGTTTTGAAATTTACTTTGGAAAAATGATAACTGGATTCGTTCTGCAATAGTGTGACAAATATTTATTCGAGATCTTGTTGAATTAGCAATTTGTTTTAATTCTTTATGCTTCGCTTCATGCCGCATAACCCAAAACTGTTTCAATGGCCCAAATTTTCGCATTATTGATGGATAATGAGTGACGAAGTGGTGCTTTGGCTTCAGTGCCATGTTAAAATGAGTTAAATATAAACTGTGATGCATTTTTATTAAAAGTTCCAAGCAAGAAATTATTTGTTCGTCAATACTTTCTAAAAAGAGTAATTCTGTTATTTCTTTCAAAATTAAAAAAATTTCCCAGAGGACATCGAATTCAGGCACTAAGTCCGAAATAATAAGTGGTAGGTATTTTACTAACCATATTAATTCTGAAGCTGAATATCTTATTTTATGATTCTTCAAACTGTCCATACTGATCTCTTGAGGTTTGTTTAAACTTTCAAATCGGCCATAAAAAAATCCTACAATTCTATTATTTAATGTTTCTAAAGTAAAATATTTGTTATTTTTAATAAATGAATACAATATAAATGCTACTTCAAAACCACATATTCCTTCGTAAAGATCATGAAGTAAATCAACACTAAAATTTTGGCAAACATGAAAACTGGAAAGTTCATTGAAAATACAGGATGATAAAATGCCAGTTTTCTTAACGTCATTTTTTCTCAAATCAACTGAATAATTAAAAGGATTTCTAATCAATAAGGGATTTTCGGAAATAGCGGTTTGTGTATCGCTCTTATGCATTTTACAAATTCTACAAAAAAAATTACAAGAAAAACTTTCAGTGAAGCCAAGCATAGAATTAAGTCCCAGATTATCACCTATACAAGAAACAAGAACAAAGAAGACTTGTATATTAGAATTAGATAATGTTAAAGGATTTGTTTCAAGTTGCTTCAAATCATCAATTAAAGGCCGAAAGACGCTGTTACCGTATGCTTTCTTGTCTAATGTATGAAACAATAATGCCACAAAAATATTTCCTAATTTTGATCGATAAAGTGGTGAAAGAAATGGAAAAGAAACATAAACGCCACCAATCTTTTGATAGCCATTTCTTGAACCAAGAGGATTATTGACTTCAAAATCATCAAAGTATACAAGTAATGGTAATACAATACTTTGGGAAGGATATTGAGAACATTTTTCTCTCCAAAATGCGGTTTGCATGATATTACTAATAGAATTCTTTTGTAGTTTTAATTCGTTAATATAATTCATTACATGATCGAAAACCAAACTATTTTCTAAAAATACAGTTAAATTACATTTAAGTGAAATATATTTTTCCTTTACTGTAATATTTTGAAGTATTGTGCGATTTTCGCAATTTGTATAATCTAACCTATTGCCTATAGTGGCAAATGATGAAGAAAAGTATAACCCATTTTCTCTTAACATATTAATTCTTTTATATTGTGTAGAGATACATTGAAAAGGATCATGTAAAGCATGCGCATATTCTTTACTTACATCCTTAAAAATTGTTTTTAGAAATTCACTTTTAAAATATTTGTCAAAAACCGTTAAAATATATTGAACGTCTTTCTTACATATACTAATTTTCTTGTAAAGCTCAGAAATAAGTTGTAAATTAGCATTATCTCTAAGCAAATTAATATCTAATTTTGCAGGGACTGCCAGACTCTCAATTTGAAGTGAATCACTTGTTTTGCAAGGAATTATATGAATATTTCTTTCACTTGAATTTTTAACACATCTATCAGGAGGAATCATAAAATGCTTGATTATATGTTTTTTAAAACTATTAAAATATATAAATGATCGTTCTTCAGGACAGTTTTGACATTTATATACATTAACATATTTATGTTTATGTTTCAAATGTTGAACATAAGTTTTAAGGTCTTTATAAAATAAATTACATTTGAAGCACTCCATTTAAAACAGATGTTCTTTAAAAAAAAATAAATACTTATGTAGATATAGATAGGACTATAAAAAATTATTTTAATGTTAACATTAAACTCACTCACGTTAGGTCGCTTATGAGGGAGTTAACAGTTGTATAATTCTTGTCATGAATGGTAACTATACCATATATAAATTTTTGTATCAAGGTCCAAATGTGATGCGACGATTCCGGGAACTTGGCGTTTAACGCGGTGTAACTTTTGAAGCATGCATCGATTGCCTCAATGGGCCCTTCACATTTGTACAAACTATCGTCGATAGCTAGGTATGCCTCCGTGATATGTTGAATAGTTTCCCCAACAACAATTACAGTTGGTTGAAGTGTTTGTTTATGGGCTTGAACTAGTTTCCTTGCCTCTTCCAACTTTTCTTGGACTTGGGTGGAGCACTAAAAATATAAGTTTGTTTATACAAATTTTATAAGATATTAGTAAAAGTAGTAAATTTAACCAACAATTATTAACGTTAATAGTAGGTAAATAGAAACAGAAAAAATGGGAGACGATAATATAGCTTATTTAAACGTCATACAAACAATCGTACCACGGCAAACATCAAAAAGGAATTAGCACTTTCAAGCTTCGTTATGCGTTTAGTTTGTAAAAGTTTTCTTTTCCCTAAAACTGGAGTGGAAAGGAGGTATGGCAGTAGGAAAAATCCAATTATGTTACTTCTTTGCATCAACAGATTTCTTATTTCTGGCTTATTTTTTTTTTCTGCAATACTTATGAGTCTAGTATTTATATCAGGCCACTTCTGTAGCAAATTGTTTGATTTATCTTTGTAGTAATGGTCAAAATCTATTTTGTATAGCTTATACCCTTCACCAGTTTTAAGAAAAGGAAATTTGTCCACATATGAACTTATTGTCAGATTTGATTCCGGTTTAAGTAGTTCGGCTCTTGCTTCGACAGTATCATACCAAAACTCTACAATTTTATCATATGGTTCCAAATAATTATAAAGAAACTGTAATTTTTCATTTATTTTCTCAGTTTCTAAAGATCTAACAGTTGATGTTGAGTCTGAAAGTTGGCTTGAAGGGTTTTTAGATCGTCGAAGTGTTTTCTTAAACGTTTGTAGCCTTTCCCAAAGTTTTCCAGATGCCCTTCGTTTCGTGTCTTTCATATACGGGTTGAAGTATGTAGATGATGATTCAGAGGGAAAAATTTCCAGGATTTGTTTTGTGAGTTCTTTAAATCTTTCTGTTGTTATCTTAAAATCATTTTCATTCGAAAAGTTACCCAACTCAAACTCCTTAGCAATGATAATAGAAACTAAACGATTTCTATGAAATTGGTCTAGTTTTCCATGTACTTTAAAAAATGTAAAGGGCACTTTGCCTTCTCCATGAGAAACGTATTCCTTAACTGTTCCTTTACAAACAAGTGTCTCGTTCTGATTTGAACAATTTGACTGTTCGTCTAGCACCTTTTCAAAGAAAAAATAGAGTTAAAATAATTGGTTTTTGCAAAAATGGACTTTAAAAAAAAAAGCAGAAATATTATTTTAAGAAATGAAATAATCACTTACAAATTGAAGAGTTTTATCCAAATCTTCTTCGTTTTCGATTTCGATTGAACTTGCGGTCCAGGGAGAAGATGGTTGCGTTACATCAGATAAATTTTCGATGGATAATACATCAATCTGATAAATTATTTAAAAAAAAAATCGATAATAAAAAAATATTGTTAAGTACTTGCATTTTTTAATAATTCTGTCTAATTGTGTGGGTTTTTAAAATTGTAGGAAAGGAGATCATTTGTATTCCAATTACAAAAAGAAAGGACAAACTGGATTGAAATCGAGTACATTAAAGAGATGACTCAGTAACATAGTTTTTTTTTTTTAAATTGTTTTTTTTTTACATTAATGTCATTAAAAATATTAGAATAGTATTAAGTTTTAAGTTAATACTAATTATTTAAACGCTAAAATTTTTAATTCCATAAGTCCTTTCAATTTGAGTACCTACATCAGCTGTGCTGTATGCTTACAGACATATGAAGGTAATTCATATGAACAAAAATAATATAGTGCTTTTTTGTCCATTTTTCCCTAATAATGTGGTTTTTGATCATCAATCTTACGTTTTGTGTCTTCTTATATTCGGCAGCAAATTTATTCCAAAACTTAATTCTTGGGCCAGTTTTCTTAATAATATCACAAACATTTATATATTCTAGTTGAACAAAAGCTTCATCGTCGATTTCTTCACCTAGCAGTAGACGTGGAATGACTTTTAAAACATTGTATAAAATTATCCTTAAAATCGTTGTGCATAACCCAAATAAAGGCCAACTATAAAAGTTTAAGTAAAGGAGTGAAAAGTGTTCCTATTAAATTAAATTTTAGTTTCTACGAACAGAATTAAAAAATCATGCATATTGAATTAATTTTAGAAACTTTACAATATTTAATTTTTGAAAAAAATATTTAATTTTTGAAAAAAATTGCATATAGTTTTTCTTACAAAAATTAAAAATTACATGAAAAAGTATTAAAAAATTGTTTTTTTCTGGCAATGCGAAAAAATATTGACTTCAAAAATATTTTTTTACAGCATTAAAACAATTTGAACAATTTTGAAATTTATATAGAATTATTTTTTTTTTAAATAGTTCTTGTCAATAGTAAAATCAAAATCAAATACAGTTTCTTACAAAAAAGAAAATATAAAATATAACAGAAATTTCAAAATTTAATTTAATTAGGATTTGATATGATACTTTTTCTTGAATTAGTGTGTTTATCATTACACTTCAACTTCAATAAACACTAAGTTTTCAAGGATAAAATCTAAGGTGGCCGGTAGAAGTTTGTATATGTAAAAAAATGCAATTTTTCAGGAGGCGAAAAAACGTTATAAAAAAATAATTTTTTGAATTAAACTCAGTTTCTAATTTATCTCGAACTCAAAAATAGATAACAGGCTTACTTATACTTCTTTAACAAAAATTACCCATCAATTTTACAGTCGAATGAAGTACTTAACTCATTTTGACCAAAAATTTGACTTGTACCTACTACTTCTACCGCCCACCTTAGAAATTAGCGTAGGCCACAACAACTCTCTTCTCAGAGATGCGAATTTTCTTTCAAATTTGTACTTAACTTCCATACATTTTATTATAACTCACGAGAAAATTTAAATAATTGATTGAAATTTTATCGCGAGTTACCAGGAAGTACCATAAGAATATATGCGTACATACATTATATATATATGTATGTGAGTGGCCAACTTTAAAATGTAAAATATAAAGTGCTCACTTATAAAAACCTCTGTTAAGTGCTCCATCTGCCAAAGTTTAAGTTTTTCTCGAACCAAGTTCATGCTTTCAAAGTTGTTCTCCATATTTGATAATACTATGGCTAAAGGTAAACCTCAACTAATTACAATATAAACAAAAGCATACACAAGTCGATAAAAAAGCACATACAGAATGTTTCATGGAATAATATAGTGGAAATACAATTTATTAAAACCAAATAAATTAGTACATTTATCACCTACCTTATTCCCGTCCGTGAAAATGCTGTCCAGATTTAGTTAGATGTTTCCAAGGGACAAAAGAAAAGCCGACGCACGATCTTCCGAATGTTAAAAAGTGAAAACAGAAATCGAAACAGCGCAAGTGTACCTACGGAAATAATTAAAAGTTTTTAATAACATGAACGATACAAAATTTTGACTAAGATTATAAAGTTAAAAAAACACATTGAAATTTGAAGCATTTAGGTTTTATCATAACTCTGGAGTTTATGTTAATGCGTGAAATTGACCATTAAGTGCATACATATCTGTATTTTGTCATATGAGACGTAAAAAGAAATAAAACATTTATTAAACTCCACTTCGAATTATTAACGAAAGCTTGACATTTATGTGTGATTTTTAATTAATAATCCGAAAAAGTTCTATCATTAAAAACTCTAGATTTCGATTAAGAAATCTTAATCAAAACTGTATGTATGTAATTTAAGAACATAATAAAAAAATATTCGAGTTTTGTGAGCTTTTCTTTTCGTTGGGAAGAGTGTAGATAGCACAACCATACTTTTCTCATATAATAACTAAATTATTTAATAAATCAGGTACTCACCTTTTTCCCGTCCGTGAAAATGTTTCCAAGGGACAAAAGAAAAGCCGACGCACGATCTTCCGAATGTTAAAAAGTGAAAACAGAAATCGAAACAGCGCAAGTGTACCTACGGAAATAATTAAAAGTTTTTAATAACATGAACGATACAAAATTTTGACTAAGATTATAAAGTTAAAAAAAACACATTGAAATTTGAAGCATTTAGGTTTTATCATAACTCTGGAGTTTATGTTAATGCGTGAAATTGACCATTAAGTGCATACATATCTGTATTTTGTCATATGAGACGTAAAAAGAAATAAAACATTTATTAAACTCCACTTCGAATTATTAACGAAAGCTTGACATTTATGTTTGATTTTTAATTAATAATCCGAAAAAGTTCTATCATTAAAAACTCTAGATTTCGATTAAGAAATCTTAATCAAAACTGTATGTATGTAATTTAAGAACATAATAAAAAAATATTCGAGTTTTGTGAACTTTTCTTTTCGTTGGGAAGAGTGTAGATAGCACAACCATACTTTTCTCATATAATAACTAAATTATTTAATAAATCAGGTACTCACCTTTTTCCCGTCCGTGAAAATATTTCCAAGGGACAAAAGAAAAGCCGACGCACGATCTTCCGAATGTTAAAAAGTGAAAACAGAAATCGAAACAGCGCAAGTGTACCTACGGAAATAATTAAAAGTTTTTAATAACATGAACGATACAAAATTTTGACTAAGATTATAAAGTTAAAAAAACACATTGAAATTTGAAGCATTTAGGTTTTGTCATAACTCTGGAGTTTATGTTAATGCGTGAAATTGACCATTAAGTGCATACATATCTGTATTTTGTCATATGAGACGTAAAAAGAAATAAAACATTTATTAAACTCCACTTCGAATTATTAACGAAAGCTTGACATTTATGTGTGATTTTTAATTAATAATCCGAAAAAGTTCTATCATTAAAAACTCTAGATTTCGATTAAGAAATCTTAATCAAAACTGTATGTATGTAATTTAAGAACATAATAAAAAAATATTCGAGTTTTGTGAGCTTTTCTTTTCGTTGGGAAGAGTGTAGATAGCACAACCATACTTTTCTCATATAATAACTAAATTATTTAATAAATCAGGTACTCACCTTTTTCCCGTCCGTGAAAATGTTTCCAAGGGACAAAAGAAAGGCCGACGCACGATCTTCCGAATGTTAAAAAGTGAAAACAGAAATCGAAACAGCGCAAGTGTACCTACGGAAATAATTAAAAGTTTTTAATAACATGAACGATACAAAATTTTGACTAAGATTATAAAGTTAAAAAAACACATTGAAATTTGAAGCATTTAGGTTTTGTCATAACTCTGGAGTTTATGTTAATGCGTGAAATTGACCATTAAGTGCATACATATCTGTATTTTGTCATATGAGACGTAAAAAGAAATAAAACATTTATTAAACTCCACTTCGAATTATTAACGAAAGCTTGACATTTATGTTTGATTTTTAATTAATAATCCGAAAAAGTTCTATCATTAAAAACTCTAGATTTCGATTAAGAAATCGTAATCAAAACTGTATGTATGTAATTTAAGAAAATATTCGAGTTTTGTGAACTTTTCTTTTCGTTGGGAAGAGTGTAGATAGCACAACCATACTTTTCTCATATAATAACTAAATTATTTAATAAATCAGGTACTCACCTTTTTCCCGTCCGTGAAAATGTTTCCAAGGGACAAAAGAAAAGCCGTCGCACGATCTTCCGAATGTTAAAAAGTGAAAACAGAAATCGAAACAGCGCACGAGTGCCTACGGATTTAGTGATGAATTTTAATTAAAATTTAAGACAAAAATTTTGACGAGCATTATAAATTAAAGGAAAAATACTTACTAATTATTTTTGCTTTCATAAACCCAATATATAAGAATTTTAATGAAAATTTGTTTAAGTTTTTTATTTAATCTGTCGCGTGTTGTGTGCCTTCGCTTTGCTTTAATTTTACTTAATGAAGGTCTTTTCCGGTTTCAAGATTGCGGGATAAGAATCGCTGAATAAAATGGCGCGTGAATTTATTCGCTGAAACTAAAAGTGTGCTGGATGAAATGGCAATTGTTGTGGTGCGTTCACATTCTCTAGGTTGCGTTAAGGTTGCGATCATGCTTTTTATGAGTCGATGATAAGAATGTTTTGTATTATTTTTTTTTATGATATTTAGGTTTTTACAATCTAAAAGTCAATATTAAGTTTTGTAAATTGCTAGAGAAATAAATAAATAAATATTATTAACTGCAAATAATTATTATTAATACAATTCCTTCGATTAAATATCTGTGAGTGAAGAACTTAATGAAATAAGATGATAAGTTTTGTTAGGTTTTCCTTTCGTTCTGAAAAAGAACCATATTTTTTGATATAAAGAACGCACTTTTTATATTGAATACACATACCATAAATAGTATGAGAAACAGTACTCAGATCCCAGACAATAAGACGCTGAGTAAAATGGCGGGTCACTTATACTAAACATATTCTGAATGTAAGAGGGTGCGGAATGACATCGAAAATCGGCATGGCTAATGCTGTGGTGCGTTCACATTCTCTAGGTTGCGTTAAGGTTGCGATCATGCTTTTTATGAGTCGATGATAAGAATGTTTTGTATTATTTTTTTTTATGATATTTAGGTGTTTACAATCTAAAAGTCAATATTAAGTTTTGTAAATTGCTAGAGAAATAAATAAATAAATATTATTAACTGCAAATAATTATTATTAATACAATTCCTTCGATTAAATATCTGTGAGTGAAGAACTTAATGAAATAAGATGATAAGTTTTGTTAGGTTTTCCTTTCGTTCTGAAAAAGAACCATATTTTTTGATATAAAGAGCGCACTTTTTATATTGAATACACATACCATAAATAGTATGAGAAACAGAACTCAGATCTCAGACAATAAGACGCTGAGTAAAATGGCGGGTCACTTATACTAAACATATTCTGAATGTAAGAGGGTGCGGAATGACATCGAAAATCGGCATGGCTAATGCTGTGGTGCGTTCACATTCTCTAGGTTGCGTTAAGGTTGCGATCATGCTTTTTATGAGTCGATGATAAGAATGTTTTGTATTATTTTTTTTTATGATATTTAGGTGTTTACAATCTAAAAGTCAATATTAAGTTTTGTAAATTGCTTGAGAAATAAATAAATAAATATTATCAAATGCAAATAATTATTATTTATACAATTCATTCGATTAAATATCTGTGAGTGAAGAACTTAATGAAATAAGATGATAAGTTTTGTTAGGTTTTCCTTTCGTTCTGAAAAAGAACCATATTTTTTGATATAAAGAGCGCACTTTTTATATTGAATACACATACCATAAATAGTATGAGAAACAGTACTCAGATCCCAGACAATAAGACGCTGAGTAAAATGGCGGGTCACTTATACTAAACATATTCTGAATGTAAGAGGGTGCGGAATGACATCGAAAATCGGCATGGCTAATGCTGTGGTGCGTTCACATTCTCTAGGTTGCGTTAAGGTTGCGATCATGCTTTTTATGAGTCGATGATAAGAATGTTTTGTATTATTTTTTTTTATGATATTTAGGTTTTTACAATCTAAAAGTCAATATTAAGTTTTGTAAATTGCTAGAGAAATAAATAAATAAATATTATTAACTGCAAATAATTATTATTAATACAATTCCTTCGATTAAATATCTGTGAGTGAAGAACTTAATGAAATAAGATGATAAGTTTTGTTAGGTTTTCCTTTCGTTCTGAAAAAGAACCATATTTTTTGATATAAAGAACGCACTTTTTATATTGAATACACATACCATAAATAGTATGAGAAACAGTACTCAGATCCCAGACAATAAGACGCTGAGTAAAATGGCGGGTCACTTATACTAAACATATTCTGAATGTAAGAGGGTGCGGAATGACATCGAAAATCGGCATGGCTAATGCTGTGGTGCGTTCACATTCTCTAGGTTGCGTTAAGGTTGCGATCATGCTTTTTATGAGTCGATGATAAGAATGTTTTGTATTATTTTTTTTTATGATATTTAGGTGTTTACAATCTAAAAGTCAATATTAAGTTTTGTAAATTGCTAGAGAAATAAATAAATAAATATTATTAACTGCAAATAATTATTATTAATACAATTCCTTCGATTAAATATCTGTGAGTGAAGAACTTAATGAAATAAGATGATAAGTTTTGTTAGGTTTTCCTTTCGTTCTGAAAAAGAACCATATTTTTTGATATAAAGAGCGCACTTTTTATATTGAATACACATACCATAAATAGTATGAGAAACAGAACTCAGATCTCAGACAATAAGACGCTGAGTAAAATGGCGGGTCACTTATACTAAACATATTCTGAATGTAAGAGGGTGCGGAATGACATCGAAAATCGGCATGGCTAATGCTGTGGTGCGTTCACATTCTCTAGGTTGCGTTAAGGTTGCGATCATGCTTTTTATGAGTCGATGATAAGAATGTTTTGTATTATTTTTTTTTATGATATTTAGGTGTTTACAATCTAAAAGTCAATATTAAGTTTTGTAAATTGCTAGAGAAATAAATAAATAAATATTATTAACTGCAAATAATTATTATTAATACAATTCCTTCGATTAAATATCTGTGAGTGAAGAACTTAATGAAATAAGATGATAAGTTTTGTTAGGTTTTCCTTTCGTTCTGAAAAAGAACCATATTTTTTGATATAAAGAGCGCACTTTTTATATTGAATACACATACCATAAATAGTATGAGAAACAGAACTCAGATCTCAGACAATAAGACGCTGAGTAAAATGGCGGGTCACTTATACTAAACATATTCTGAATGTAAGAGGGTGCGGAATGACATCGAAAATCGGCATGGCTAATGCTGTGGTGCGTTCACATTCTCTAGGTTGCGTTAAGGTTGCGATCATGCTTTTTATGAGTCGATGATAAGAATGTTTTGTATTATTTTTTTTTATGATATTTAGGTGTTTACAATCTAAAAGTCAATATTAAGTTTTGTAAATTGCTTGAGAAATAAATAAATAAATATTATCAAATGCAAATAATTATTATTTATACAATTCATTCGATTAAATATCTGTGAGTGAAGAACTTAATGAAATAAGATGATAAGTTTTGTTAGGTTTTCCTTTCGTTCTGAAAAAGAACCATATTTTTTGATATAAAGAGCGCACTTTTTATATTGAATACACATACCATAAATAGTATGAGAAACAGAACTCAGATCCCAGACAACAAGACGCTGAGTAAAATGGCGGGTCACTTATACTAAACATATTCTGAATGTAAGAGGGTGCGGAATGACATCGAAAATCGGCATGGCTAATGCTGTGGTGCGTTCACATTCTCTAGGTTGCGTTAAGGTTGCGATCATGCTTTTTATGAGTCGATGATAAGAATGTTTTGTATTATTTTTTTTTATGATATTTAGGTTTTTACAATCTAAAAGTCAATATTAAGTTTTGTAAATTGCTTGAGAAATAAATAAATAAATATTATCAAATGCAAATAATTATTATTTATACAATTCATTCGATTAAATATCTGTGAGTGAAGAACTTAATGAAATAAGATGATAAGTTTTGTTAGGTTTTCCTTTCGTTCTGAAAAAGAACCATATTTTTTGATATAAAGAACGCACTTTTCATATTGAGTACACAGACCATCAATAGTATGAAGAGTACATACACACTTCATTTTAGATTCTTCGGAGTGAAAAATATAATGCCGTCGCCAAATGGTGAGTTAACACCATTTTAGGGGATATTTTTCTAGGTATGTATTTACAAACCGAATCGACTGTACATGTTTTGCATGCAGATAATATTCCAATAAAAATTTACTTTTAAGTTATTATTTACTTATAAATTATTGTTTTATATTCCTTGTTTTAAATGTATGCTCAGTTTTGGTCAAACTTTTTAGTTAACAAAAAACGCATCTTATTTTGATCAGTCAAAGATTGAAAGATTGATTGATAAAGTAAAAATTGTATGCTATGTTCGTTTTTTGAATGGATACTTACCTTATATTGAAATAATATTACAAAATTACACTCAACTTGTAAAATTACAAGTGACAATTAACTTAACGTATACGCGAATACAAGAAAATAATATCGAAAACGCCCGTTAGAATTAAATAAGTCATTGATATGGTCAGTCTCTTGGCAACTTGTTAGGAAAAAAAATTTCATTTTGCAGTAAACTATCTACTTTAAGTGAAGATTTCTTTACTGTAATGCTGCTCAGAATTTCGGTTAGATAAGCCAAAAATGATTAAAAATAATTGCAACACAAGCTACTTGTGTCGTTAAATTAGGCTAATTTCTCAACAACAAAAAAAGGACTATGTACATACTTGACGAAAGTTAAGGGTCTACTCTAAAATGTATGCTAAACATATTTTAATAGTTTTGTTTTATTTATTCATTTTAAAATAATTTCAACTTTCTGTATTGAAACCTTACTTATACATATCGTTGATTTGCTGCAATATCGTCATAACTAAAAAACTTAATTTTTCGGGAAATGAATTTCAAAATTTTGTAGCAATGTCACTTTTATGTCTCTCACCAAAAACAAAGAAATTATAACCTTATGACGTATTAATAATGTCGTTAGCTAAATTAAATAATTTTTCGGATGAAAGCTTACTTTATTGCAATAACTTCTGAATTAATAACTCAAAACAAGCCAATAATAGTTGTTAAATTACCTGTACAATATAGCTGTTTTCAATAATCATATAAGAGTTTTCAACTATATAAATTGTTAAATTACCCATCGTATATAGTTATTTTACCAATTGACTTGGGATATGGCCTTCATATTTTGGTATTGGTAGGGATAGGTTGTATGCCAAATAATATAGATTTCTTTTCAAAACAATATGGGAAGCTTGGTTACACCAACTTCATAAGGTGATACTACCAAACTCTGTTGCAATAACAACAATAACATGAATGGCTTTCAACTTTCTGTATTGAAACCTTCCCTATATTTCTTAGGTAAAACCCATATTATTTTAGTTTTCGGTCCCAAAAATGTTGGTATTTTAACAAATCAATTTTGTTACAAGCCAATAATAGTTGTAAAATTACCTGTACAATATAGCTGTTTTCAATAATCATATAAGAGTTTTCAACTATATAAATTGTTAAATTACCCATCGTATATAGTTATTTTACCAATTGACTTGGGATATGGCCTTCATATTTTGGTATTGGTAGGGATAGGTTGTATGCCAAATAATATAGATTTCTTTTCAAAACAATATGGGAAGCTTGGTTACACCAACTTCATAAGGTGATACTACCAAACTCTGTTGCAATAACAACAATAACATGAATGGCTTTCAACTTTCTGTATTGAAACCTTCCCTATATTTCTTAGGTAAAACCCATATTATTTTAGTTTTCGGTCCCAAAAATGTTGGTATTTTAACAAATCAATTTTGTTACAAGCCAATAATAGTTGTAAAATTACCTGTACAATATAGCTGTTTTCAATAATCATATAAGAGTTTTCAACTATATATATTGTTAAATTACCCATCGTATATAGTTATTTTACCAATTGACTTGGGATATGGCCTTCATATTTTGGTATTGGTAGGGATAGGTTGTATGCCAAATTATATAGATTTCTTTCCAAAACAATATGGGAAGCTAAGTGACACCAATATCATTAGGTGTTCTTACCATACTTTAATGTTATTTAAGATTGGTCATATTCCAAACATTATTGATATTTTAACTGTATGTTATAGGTACTTTTGCAAGACCAAACTGAAATGGTGTCCTTACAAAACTTGATTGGAACCTTTCCAGATTATGGGTATGACTTTTTCCTATACAGTATAGGAAAATAACCATTTTGAATAACATCTGGTTAATACCCAACATAGTTTGTTATAATTCCCATATAGTATGGTATTTGAATTCATTGCCATTTCATCAGGTTCTATAACAATATTGTATTGGTATATACACAATTTAATTATGTTATTTTTCTTCCATTTATTGGAATTTCACCTAAGTATTATGGTATTTGCATGGTTTGGTAATATAACTAATTTATTGTTATATTTTACAATAAATTATTGGAACAAGAACAAAATGTAATGGAAATCTTCCCTTCCACATTGGTAGCATACCTGTTTGTTATAATTATGGGACTTTTTACAATACGTATTGTGTTCTTTTCAATTAAGTATGGGTGGAACGCCAATAATGCATAGGAAAACATCGTTTTTCGCTTTTCCTATAAATCTAAAAAAAATATTGGAAGATACCCTAATTTTTATAGAGTTTTATCAAATAAATATTGATATATTACACAATTTATTGTTTAATTACCCATAATTTCCCTAACAATACATTATAGGCATAGTTCCCGTTCACTTTTTTCTCAGTGTAGGAGGCTGAAATTTCACTATTCTGATGCTGGAATTCTCCTCTTTCCGACGGTATAACCATCTTTGCATACAAAAATTTTTACAAAAAGATATCGAGAAAAATCCACGTTCAACTTTCAAAACGCTGTATCTCAGCCGCATCGCGTCCTAGAAGGTCGATTTTCGCAACTTTTTCCCATTTTTTGACAGTGCATTTCTCGGCCGCCCTACCACCTAGGAGGTTGAAATTTCACTATTCTAATGCTGGAATTCTCCTCTTTCCGACGGTATAACCATCTTTGCATACAAAAATTTTTACAAGAAGATATCGAGAAAAATCCACGTTCAACTTTCAAAACGCTGTATCTCAGCCGCATCGCGTCCTAGAAGGTCGATTTTCGCAACTTTTTCCCATTTTTTGACAGTGCATTTCTCGGCCGCCCTACCACCTAGGAGGCTGAAATTTCACTATTCTGATGCTGGAATTCTCCTCTTTCCGACGGTATAACCATCTTTGCATACAAAAATTTTTACAAGAAGATATCGAGAAAAATCCACGTTCAACTTTCAAAACGCTGTATCTCAGCCGCATCGCGTCCTAGAAGGTCGATTTTCGCAACTTTTTCCCATTTTTTGACAGTGCATTTCTCGGCCGCCCTACCACCTAGGAGGTTGAAATTTCACTATTCTAATGCTGGAATTCTCCTCTTTCCGACGGTATAACCATCTTTGCATACAAAAATTTTTACAAGAAGATATCGAGAAAAATCCACGTTCAACTTTCAAAACGCTGTATCTCAGCCGCATCGCGTCCTAGAAGGTCGATTTTCGCAACTTTTTCCCATTTTTTGACAGTGCATTTCTCGGCCGCCCTACCACCTAGGAGGCTGAAATTTCACTATTCTGATGCTGGAATTCTCCTCTTTCCGACGGTATAACCATCTTTGCATACAAAAATTTTTACAAGAAGATATCGAGAAAAATCCACGTTCAACTTTCAAAACGCTGTATCTCAGCCGCATCGCGTCCTAGAAGGTCGATTTTCGCAACTTTTTCCCATTTTTTGACAGTGCATTTCTCGGCCGCCCTACCACCTAGGAGGCTGAAATTTCACTATTCTGATGCTGGAATTCTCCTCTTTCCGACGGTATAACCATCTTTGCATACAAAAATTTTTACAAGAAGATATCGAGAAAAATCCACGTTCAACTTTCAAAACGCTGTATCTCAGCCGCATCGCGTCCGAGAAGGTCGATTTTCGCAACTTTTTCCCATTTTTTGACAGTGCATTTCTCGGCCGCCCTACCACCTAGGAGGCTGAAATTTCACTATTCTGATGCTGGAATTCTCCTCTTTCCGACGGTATAACCATCTTTGCATACAAAAATTTTTACAAAAAGATATCGAGAAAAATCCACGTTCAACTTTCAAAACGCTGTATCTCAGCCGCATCGCGTCCTAGAAGGTCGATTTTCGCAACTTTTTCCCATTTTTTGACAGTGCATTTCTCGGCCGCCCTACCACCTAGGAGGTTGAAATTTCACTATTCTAATGCTGGAATTCTCCTCTTTCCGACGGTATAACCATCTTTGCATACAAAAATTTTTACAAGAAGATATCGAGAAAAATCCACGTTCAACTTTCAAAACGCTGTATCTCAGCCGCATCGCGTCCTAGAAGGTCGATTTTCGCAACTTTTTCCCATTTTTTGACAGTGCATTTCTCGGCCGCCCTACCACCTAGGAGGCTGAAATTTCACTATTCTGATGCTGGAATTCTCCTCTTTCCGACGGTATAACCATCTTTGCATACAAAAATTTTTACAAGAAGATATCGAGAAAAATCCACGTTCAACTTTCAAAACGCTGTATCTCAGCCGCATCGCGTCCTAGAAGGTCGATTTTCGCAACTTTTTCCCATTTTTTGACAGTGCATTTCTCGGCCGCCCTACCACCTAGGAGGCTGAAATTTCACTATTCTGATGCTGGAATTCTCCTCTTTCCGACGGTATAACCATCTTTGCATACAAAAATTTTTACAAGAAGATATCGAGAAAAATCCACGTTCAACTTTCAAAACGCTGTATCTCAGCCGCATCGCGTCCGAGAAGGTCGATTTTCGCAACTTTTTCCCATTTTTTGACAGTGCATTTCTCGGCCGCCCTACCACCTAGGAGGCTGAAATTTCACTATTCTGATGCTGGAATTCTCCTCTTTCCGACGGTATAACCATCTTTGCATACAAAAATTTTTACAAAAAGATATCGAGAAAAATCCACGTTCAACTTTCAAAACGCTGTATCTCAGCCGCATCGCGTCCTAGAAGGTCGATTTTCGCAACTTTTTCCCATTTTTTGACAGTGCATTTCTCGGCCGCCCTACCACCTAGGAGGCTGAAATTTCACTATTCTGATGCTGGAATTCTCCTCTTTCCGACGGTATAGCCATCTTTGCATACAAAAATTTTTACAAAAAGATATCGAGAAAAATCCACGTTCAACTTTCAAAACGCTGTATCTCAGCCGCATCGCGTCCTAGAAGGTCGATTTTCTCAACTTTTTCCCATTTTTTGACAGTGCATTTCTCGGCCGCCCTACCACCTAGGAGGCTGAAATTTCACTATTCTGATGCTGGAATTCTCCTCTTTCCGACGGTATAACCATCTTTGCATACAAAAATTTTTACAAAAAGATATCGAGAAAAATCCACGTTCAACTTTCAAAACGCTGTATCTCAGCCGCATCGCGTCCTAGAAGGTCGATTTTCGCAACTTTTTCCCATTTTTTGACAGTGCATTTCTCTGCCGCCCTACCACCTAGGAGGCTGAAATTTTACTATTCTGATGCTGGAATTCTCCTCTTTCCGACGGTATAACCATCTTTGCATACAAAAATTTTTACAAAAAGATATTGAGAAAAATCCACGTTCAACTTTCAAAACGCTGTATCTCAGCCGCATCGCGTCCTAGAAGGTCGATTTTCGCAACTTTTTCCCATTTTTTGACAGTGCATTTCTCGGCCGCCCTACCACCTAGGAGGCTGAAATTTCACTATTCTGATGCTGGAATTCTCCTCTTTCCGACGGTATAACCATCTTTGCATACAAAAATTTTTACAAAAAGATATCGAGAAAAATCCACGTTCAACTTTCAAAACGCTGTATCTCAGCCGCATCGCGTCCTAGAAGGTCGATTTTCGCAACTTTTTCCCATTTTTTGACAGTGCATTTCTCTGCCGCCCTACCACCTAGGAGGCTGAAATTTCACTATTCTGATGCTGGAATTCTCCTCTTTCCGACGGTATAACCATCTTTGCATACAAAAATTTTTACAAAAAGATATCGAGAAAAATCCACGTTCAACTTTCAAAACGCTGTATCTCAGCCGCATCGCGTCCTAGAAGGTCGATTTTCGCAACTTTTTCCCATTTTTTGACAGTGCATTTCTCGGCCGCCCTACCACCTAGGAGGCTGAAATTTCACTATTCTGATGCTGGAATTCTCCTCTTTCCGACGGTATAACCATCTTTGCATACAAAAATTTTTACAAAAAGATATCGAGAAAAATCCACGTTCAACTTTCAAAACGCTGTATCTCAGCCGCATCGCGTCCTAGAAGGTCGATTTTCGCAACTTTTTCCCATTTTTTGACAGTGCATTTCTCTGCCGCCCTACCACCTAGGAGGCTGAAATTTCACTATTCTGATGCTGGAATTCTCCTCTTTCCGACGGTATAACCATCTTTGCATACAAAAATTTTTACAAAAAGATATCGAGAAAAATCCACGTTCAACTTTCAAAACGCTGTATCTCAGCCGCATCGCGTCCTAGAAGGTCGATTTTCGCAACTTTTTCCCATTTTTTGACAGTGCATTTCTCTGCCGCCCTACCACCTAGGAGGCTGAAATTTCACTATTCTGATGCTGGAATTCTCCTCTTTCCGACGGTATAACCATCTTTGCATACAAAAATTTTTACAAAAAGATATCGAGAAAAATCCACGTTCAACTTTCAAAACGCTGTATCTCAGCCGCATCGCGTCCTAGAAGGTCGATTTTCGCAACTTTTTCCCATTTTTTGACAGTGCATTTCTCGGCCGCCCTACCACCTAGGAGGCTGAAATTTCACTATTCTGATGCTGGAATTCTCCTCTTTCCGACGGTATAACCATCTTTGCATACAAAAATTTTTACAAAAAGATATCGAGAAAAATCCACGTTCAACTTTCAAAACGCTGTATCTCAGCCGCATCGCGTCCTAGAAGGTCGATTTTCGCAACTTTTTCCCATTTTTTGACAGTGCATTTCTCTGCCGCCCTACCACCTAGGAGGCTGAAATTTCACTATTCTGATGCTGGAATTCTCCTCTTTCCGACGGTATAACCATCTTTGCATACAAAAATTTTTACAAAAAGATATCGAGAAAAATCCACGTTCAACTTTCAAAACGCTGTATCTCAGCCGCATCGCGTCCTAGAAGGTCGATTTTCGCAACTTTTTCCCATTTTTTGACAGTGCATTTCTCTGCCGCCCTACCACCTAGGAGGCTGAAATTTCACTATTCTGATGCTGGAATTCTCCTCTTTCCGACGGTATAACCATCTTTGCATACAAAAATTTTTACAAAAAGATATCGAGAAAAATCCACGTTCAACTTTCAAAACGCTGTATCTCAGCCGCATCGCGTCCTAGAAGGTCGATTTTCGCAACTTTTTCCCATTTTTTGACAGTGCATTTCTCGGCCGCCCTACCACCTAGGAGGCTGAAATTTCACTATTCTGATGCTGGAATTCTCCTCTTTCCGACGGTATAACCATCTTTGCATACAAAAATTTTTACAAAAAGATATCGAGAAAAATCCACGTTCAACTTTCAAAACGCTGTATCTCAGCCGCATCGCGTCCTAGAAGGTCGATTTTCGCAACTTTTTCCCATTTTTTGACAGTGCATTTCTCGGCCGCCCTACCACCTAGGAGGCTGAAATTTCACTATTCTGATGCTGGAATTCTCCTCTTTCCGACGCGACGGTATAACCATCTTTGCATACAAAAATTTTTACAAAAAGATATCGAGAAAAATCCACGTTCAACTTTCAAAACGCTGTATCTCAGCCGCATCGCGTCCTAGAAGGTCGATTTTCGCAACTTTTTCCCATTTTTTGACAGTGCATTTCTCGGCCGCCCTACCACCTAGGAGGTTGAAATTTCACTATTCTGATGCTGGAATTCTCCTCTTTCCGACGGTATAACCATCTTTGCATACAAAAATTTTTACAAAAAGATATCGAGAAAAATCCACGTTCAACTTTCAAAACGCTGTATCTCAGCCGCATCGCGTCCTAGAAGGTCGATTTTCGCAACTTTTTCCCATTTTTTGACAGTGCATTTCTCTGCCGCCCTACCACCTAGGAGGCTGAAATTTCATTATTTTGATGCTGGAATTCTCCTCTTTCCGACGGTATAACCATCTTTGCATACAAAAATTTTTACAAAAAGATATCGAGAAAAATCCACGTTCAACTTTCAAAACGCTGTATCTCAGCCGCATCGCGTCCTAGAAGGTCGATTTTCGCAACTTTTTCCCATTTTTTGACAGTGCATTTCTCGGCCGCCCTACCACCTAGGAGGCTGAAATTTCACTATTCTGATGCTGGAATTCTCCTCTTTCCGACGGTATAACCATCTTTGCATACAAAAATTTTTACAAAAAGATATCGAGAAAAATCCACGTTCAACTTTCAAAACGCTGTATCTCAGCCGCATCGCGTCCTAGAAGGTCGATTTTCGCAACTTTTTCCCATTTTTTGACAGTGCATTTCTCTGCCGCCCTACCACCTAGGAGGCTGAAATTTCACTATTTTGATGCTGGAATTCTCCTCTTTCCGACGGTATAACCATCTTTGCATACAAAAATTTTTACAAAAAGATATCGAGAAAAATCCACGTTCAACTTTCAAAACGCTGTATCTCAGCCGCATCGCGTCCTAGAAGGTCGATTTTCGCAACTTTTTCCCATTTTTTGACAGTGCATTTCTCTGCCGCCCTACCACCTAGGAGGCTGAAATTTCACTATTCTGATGCTGGAATTCTCCTCTTTCCGACGGTATAACCATCTTTGCATACAAAAATTTTTACAAGAAGATATCGAGAAAAATCCACGTTCAACTTTCAAAACGCTGTATCTCAGCCGCATCGCGTCCTAGAAGGTCGATTTTCGCAACTTTTTCCCATTTTTTGACAGTGCATTTCTCTGCCGCCCTACCACCTAGGAGGCTAAAATTTCACTATTCTGATGCTGGAATTCTCCTCTTTCCGACGGTATAACCATCTTTGCATACAAAAATTTTTACAAGAAGATATCGAGAAAAATCCACGTTCAACTTTCAAAACGCTGTATCTCAGCCGCATCGCGTCCTAGAAGGTCGATTTTCGCAACTTTTTCCCATTTTTTGACAGTGCATTTCTCTGCCGCCCTACCACCTAGGAGGCTGAAATTTCACTATTTTGATGCTGGAATTCTCCTCTTTCCGACGGTATAACCATCTTTGCATA
Organism: Scaeva pyrastri; assembly: GCA_905146935.1. Lineage (NCBI taxonomy): Eukaryota > Metazoa > Arthropoda > Insecta > Diptera > Syrphidae > Scaeva > Scaeva pyrastri. The sequence continues at coordinate 28,071,785 of LR989929.1, read as the reverse complement.
CAAAAATTTTTACAAGAAGATATCGAGAAAAATCCACGTTCAACTTTCAAAACGCTGTATCTCAGCCGCATCGCGTCCTAGAAGGTCGATTTTCGCAACTTTTTCCCATTTTTTGACAGTGCATTTCTCTGCCGCCCTACCACCTAGGAGGCTGAAATTTCACTATTCTGATGCTGGAATTCTCCTCTTTCCGACGGTATAACCATCTTTGCATACAAAAATTTTTACAAGAAGATATCGAGAAAAATCCACGTTCAACTTTCAAAACGCTGTATCTCAGCCGCATCGCGTCCTAGAAGGTCGATTTTCGCAACTTTTTCCCATTTTTTGACAGTGCATTTCTCGGCCGCCCTACCACCTAGGAGGCTGAAATTTCACTATTCTGATGCTGGAATTCTCCTCTTTCCGACGGTATAACCATCTTTGCATACAAAAATTTTTACAAGAAGATATCGAGAAAAATCCACGTTCAACTTTCAAAACGCTGTATCTCAGCCGCATCGCGTCCTAGAAGGTCGATTTCGCAACTTTTTCCCATTTTTTGACAGTGCATTTCTCGGCCGCCCTACCACCTAGGAGGTTGAAATTTCACTATTCTAATGCTGGAATTCTCCTCTTTCCGACGGTATAACCATCTTTGCATACAAAAATTTTTACAAGAAGATATCGAGAAAAATCCACGTTCAACTTTCAAAACGCTGTATCTCAGCCGCATCGCGTCCTAGAAGGTCGATTTTCGCAACTTTTTCCCATTTTTTTGACAGTGCATTTCTCTGCCGCCCTACCACCTAGGAGGCTGAAATTTCACTATTCTGATGCTGGAATTCTCCTCTATCCGACGGTATAACCATCTTTGCATACAAAAATTTTTACAAAAAGATATCGAGAAAAATCCACGTTCAACTTTCAAAACGCTGTATCTCAGCCGCATCGCGTCCTAGAAGGTCGATTTTCGCAACTTTTTCCCATTTTTTGACAGTGCATTTCTCGGCCGCCCTACCACCTAGGAGGCTGAAATTTCACTATTCTGATGCTGGAATTCTCCTCTTTCCGACGGTATAACCATCTTTGCATACAAAAATTTTTACAAAAAGATATCGAGAAAAATCCACGTTCAACTTTCAAAACGCTGTATCTCAGCCGCATCGCGTCCTAGAAGGTCGATTTTCGCAACTTTTTCCCATTTTTTGACAGTGCATTTCTCTGCCGCCCTACCACCTAGGAGGCTGAAATTTCACTATTTTGATGCTGGAATTCTCCTCTTTCCGACGGTATAACCATCTTTGCATACAAAAATTTTTACAAAAAGATATCGAGAAAAATCCACGTTCAACTTTCAAAACGCTGTATCTCAGCCGCATCGCGTCCTAGAAGGTCGATTTTCGCAACTTTTTCCCATTTTTTGACAGTGCATTTCTCGGCCGCCCTACCACCTAGGAGGCTGAAATTTCACTATTCTGATGCTGGAATTCTCCTCTTTCCGACGGTATAACCATCTTTGCATACAAAAAATTTTACAAGAAGATATCGAGAAAAATCCACGTTCAACTTTCAAAACGCTGTATCTCAGCCGCATCGCGTCCTAGAAGGTCGATTTTCGCAACTTTTTCCCATTTTTTGACCGTGCATTTCTCTGCCGCCCTACCACCTAGGAGGCTGAAATTTCACTATTCTGATGCTGGAATTCTGTATCTCAGCCGCATCGCGTCCTAGAAGGTCGATTTTCGCAACTTTTTCCCATTTTTTGACAGTGCATTTCTCTGCCGCCCTACCACCTAGGAGGCTGAAATTTCACTATTCTGATGCTGGAATTCTCCTCTTTCCGACGGTATAACCATCTTTGCATACAAAAATTTTTGCAAAAAGATATCGAGAAAAATCCACGTTCAACTTTCAAAATGCTGTATCTCAGCCGCATCGCGTCCTAGAAGGTCGATTTTCGCAACTTTTTCCCATTTTTTGACAGTGCATTTCTCGGCCGCCCTACCACCTAGGAGGCTGAAATTTCACTATTCTGATGCTGGAATTCTCCTCTTTCCGACGGTATAACCATCTTTGCATACAAAAATTTTTACAAAAAGATATCGAGAAAAATCCACGTTCAACTTTCAAAACGCTGTATCTCAGCCGCATCGCGTCCTAGAAGGTCGATTTTCGCAACTTTTTCCCATTTTTTGACAGTGCATTTCTCTGCCGCCCTACCACCTAGGAGGCTGAAATTTCACTATTCTGATGCTGGAATTCTCCTCTTTCCGACGGTATAACCATCTTTGCATACAAAAATTTTTACAAAAAGATATCGAGAAAAATCCACGTTCAACTTTCAAAATGCTGTATCTCAGCCGCATCGCGTCCTAGAAGGTCGATTTTCGCAACTTTTTCCCATTTTTTGACAGTGCATTTCTCGGCCGCCCTACCACCTAGGAGGCTGAAATTTCACTATTCTGATGCTGGAATTCTCCTCTTTCCGACGGTATAACCATCTTTGCATACAAAAATTTTTACAAAAAGATATCGAGAAAAATCCACGTTCAACTTTCAAAACGCTGTATCTCAGCCGCATCGCGTCCTAGAAGGTCGATTTTCGCAACTTTTTCCCATTTTTTGACAGTGCATTTCTCTGCCGCCCTACCACCTAGGAGGCTGAAATTTCACTATTCTGATGCTGGAATTCTCCTCTTTCCGACGGTATAACCATCTTTGCATACAAAAATTTTTACAAAAAGATATCGAGAAAAATCCACGTTCAACTTTCAAAACGCTGTATCTCAGCCGCATCGCGTCCTAGAAGGTCGATTTTCGCAACTTTTTCCCATTTTTTGACAGTGCATTTCTCGGCCGCCCTACCACCTAGGAGGCTGAAATTTCACTATTCTGATGCTGGAATTCTCCTCTTTCCGACGGTATAACCATCTTTGCATACAAAAATTTTTACAAAAAGATATCGAGAAAAATCCACGTTCAACTTTCAAAACGCTGTATCTCAGCCGCATCGCGTCCTAGAAGGTCGATTTTCGCAACTTTTTCCCATTTTTTGACAGTGCATTTCTCGGCCGCCCTACCACCTAGGAGGCTGAAATTTCACTATTCTGATGCTGGAATTCTCCTCTTTCCGACGGTATAACCATCTTTGCATACAAAAATTTTTACAAAAAGATATCGAGAAAAATCCACGTTCAACTTTCAAAACGCTGTATCTCAGCCGCATCGCGTCCTAGAAGGTCGATTTTCGCAACTTTTTCCCATTTTTTGACAGTGCATTTCTCGGCCGCCCTACCACCTAGGAGGCTGAAATTTCACTATTCTGATGCTGGAATTCTCCTCTTTCCGACGGTATAACCATCTTTGCATACAAAAATTTTTACAAAAAGATATCGAGAAAAATCCACGTTCAACTTTCAAAACGCTGTATCTCAGCCGCATCGCGTCCTAGAAGGTCGATTTTCGCAACTTTTTCCCATTTTTTGACAGTGCATTTCTCGGCCGCCCTACCACCTAGGAGGCTGAAATTTCACTATTCTAATGCTGGAATTCTCCTCTTTCCGACGGTATAACCATCTTTGCATACAAAAATTTTTACAAAAAGATATCGAGAAAAATCCACGTTCAACTTTCAAAACGCTGTATCTCAGCCGCATCGCGTCCTAGAAGGTCGATTTTCGCAACTTTTTCCCATTTTTTGACAGTGCATTTCTCGGCCGCCCTACCACCTAGGAGGCTGAAATTTCACTATTCTGATGCTGGAATTCTCCTCTTTCCGACGGTATAACCATCTTTGCATACAAAAATTTTTACAAAAAGATATCGAGAAAAATCCACGTTCAACTTTCAAAACGCTGTATCTCAGCCGCATCGCGTCCTAGAAGGTCGATTTTCGCAACTTTTTCCCATTTTTTGACAGTGCATTTCTCGGCCGCCCTACCACCTAGGAGGCTGAAATTTCACTATTCTGATGCTGGAATTCTCCTCTTTCTGACGGTATAACCATCTTTGCATACAAAAATTTTTACAAAAAGATATCGAGAAAAATCCACGTTCAACTTTCAAAACGCTGTATCTCAGCCGCATCGCGTCCTAGAAGGTCGATTTTCGCAACTTTTTCCCATTTTTTGACAGTGCATTTCTCGGCCGCCCTACCACCTAGGAGGCTGAAATTTCACTATTCTGATGCTGGAATTCTCCTCTTTCCGACGGTATAACCATCTTTGCATACAAAAATTTTTACAAAAAGATATCGAGAAAAATCCACGTTCAACTTTCAAAATGCTGTATCTCAGCCGCATCGCGTCCTAGAAGGTCGATTTTCGCAACTTTTCCCATTTTTTGACAGTGCATTTCTCTGCCGCCCTACCACCTAGGAGGCTGAAATTTCACTATTCTGATGCTGGAATTCTCCTCTTTCCGACGGTATAACCATCTTTGCATACAAAAATTTTTACAAAAAGATATCGAGAAAAATCCACGTTCAACTTTCAAAACGCTGTATCTCAGCCGCATCGCGTCCTAGAAGGTCGATTTTCGCAACTTTTTCCCATTTTTTGACAGTGCATTTCTCGGCCGCCCTACCACCTAGGAGGCTGAAATTTCACTATTCTGATGCTGGAATTCTCCTCTTTCCGACGGTATAACCATCTTTGCATACAAAAATTTTTACAAAAAGATATCGAGAAAATCCACGTTCAACTTTCAAAACGCTGTATCTCAGCCGCATCGCGTCCTAGAAGGTCGATTTTCGCAACTTTTTCCCATTTTTTGACAGTGCATTTCTCTGCCGCCCTACCACCTAGGAGGCTGAAATTTCACTATTCTGATGCTGGAATTCTCCTCTTTCCGACGGTATAACCATCTTTGCATACAAAAATTTTTACAAAAAGATATCGAGAAAAATCACGTTCAACTTTCAAAACGCTGTATCTCAGCCGCATCGCGTCCTAGAAGGTCGATTTTCGCAACTTTTTCCCATTTTTTGACAGTGCATTTCTCGGCCGCCCTACCACCTAGGAGGCTGAAATTTCACTATTCTGATGCTGGAATTCTCCTCTTTCCGACGGTATAACCATCTTTGCATACAAAAATTTTTACAAAAAGATATCGAGAAAAATCCACGTTCAACTTTCAAAACGCTGTATCTCAGCCGCATCGCGTCCTAGAAGGTCGATTTTCGCAACTTTTTCCATTTTTTGACAGTGCATTTCTCGGCCGCCCTACCACCTAGGAGGCTGAAATTTCACTATTCTGATGCTGGAATTCTCCTCTTTCCGACGGTATAACCATCTTTGCATACAAAAATTTTTACAAAAAGATATCGAGAAAAATCCACGTTCAACTTTCAAAACGCTGTATCTCAGCCGCATCGCGTCCTAGAAGGTCGATTTTCGCAACTTTTTCCCATTTTTTGACAGTGCATTTCTCGGCCGCCCTACCACCTAGGAGGCTGAAATTTCACTATTCTGATGCTGAAATTCTCCTCTTTCCGACGGTATAACCATCTTTGCATACAAAAATTTTTACAAAAAGATATCGAGAAAAATCCACGTTCAACTTTCAAAACGCTGTATCTCAGCCGCATCGCGTCCTAGAAGGTCGATTTTCGCAACTTTTTCCCATTTTTTGACAGTGCATTTCTCGGCCGCCCTACCACCTAGGAGGCTGAAATTTCACTATTCTGATGCTGGAATTCTCCTCTTTCCGACGGTATAACCATCTTTGCATACAAAAATTTTTACAAAAAGATATCGAGAAAAATCCACGTTCAACTTTCAAAACGCTGTATCTCAGCCGCATCGCGTCCTAGAAGGTCGATTTTCGCAACTTTTTCCCATTTTTGACAGTGCATTTCTCGGCCGCCCTACCACCTAGGAGGCTGAAATTTCACTATTCTGATGCTGGAATTCTCCTCTTTCCGACGGTATAACCATCTTTGCATACAAAAATTTTTACAAAAAGATATCGAGAAAAATCCACGTTCAACTTTCAAAACGCTGTATCTCAGCCGCATCGCGTCCTAGAAGGTCGATTTTCGCAACTTTTTCCCATTTTTTGACAGTGCATTTCTCGGCCGCCCTACCACCTAGGAGGCTGAAATTTCACTATTCTGATGCTGGAATTCTCCTCTTTCCGACGGTATAACCATCTTTGCATACAAAAATTTTTACAAAAAGATATCGAGAAAAATCCACGTTCAACTTTCAAAACGCTGTATCTCAGCCGCATCGCGTCCTAGAAGGTCGATTTCGCAACTTTTTCCCATTTTTTGACAGTGCATTTCTCTGCCGCCCTACCACCTAGGAGGCTGAAATTTCACTATTCTGATGCTGGAATTCTCCTCTTTCCGACGGTATAACCATCTTTGCATACAAAAATTTTTACAAAAAGATATCGAGAAAAATCCACGTTCAACTTTCAAAACGCTGTATCTCAGCCGCATCGCGTCCTAGAAGGTCGATTTTCGCAACTTTTTCCCATTTTTTGACAGTGCATTTCTCGGCCGCCCTACCACCTAGGAGGCTGAAATTTCACTATTCTGATGCTGGAATTCTCCTCTTTCCGACGGTATAACCATCTTTGCATACAAAAATTTTTACAAAAGATATCGAGAAAAATCCACGTTCAACTTTCAAAACGCTGTATCTCAGCCGCATCGCGTCCTAGAAGGTCGATTTTCGCAACTTTTTCCCATTTTTTGACAGTGCATTTCTCGGCCGCCCTACCACCTAGGAGGCTGAAATTTCACTATTCTGATGCTGGAATTCTCCTCTTTCCGACGGTATAACCATCTTTGCATACAAAAATTTTTACAAAAAGATATCGAGAAAAATCCACGTTCAACTTTCAAAACGCTGTATCTCAGCCGCATCGCGTCCTAGAAGGTCGATTTTCGCAACTTTTTCCCATTTTTTGACAGTGCATTTCTCTGCGCCCTACCACCTAGGAGGCTGAAATTTCACTATTCTGATGCTGGAATTCTCCTCTTTCCGACGGTATAACCATCTTTGCATACAAAAATTTTTACAAAAAGATATCGAGAAAAATCCACGTTCAATTTTCAAATTGCTGTATCTCAGCCGCATCGCGTCCTAGAAGGTCGATTTTCGCAACTTTTTCCCATTTTTTGACAGTGCATTTCTCGGCCGCCCTACCACCTAGGAGGCTGAAATTTCACTATTCTGATGCTGGAATTCTCCTCTTTCCGACGGTATAACCATCTTTGCATACAAAAATTTTTACAAAAAGATATCGAGAAAAATCCACGTTCAACTTTCAAAACGCTGTATCTCAGCCGCATCGCGTCCTAGAAGGTCGATTTTCGCAACTTTTTCCCATTTTTTGACAGTGCATTTCTCTGCCGCCCTACCACCTAGGAGGCTGAAATTTCACTATTCTGATGCTGGAATTCTCCTCTTTCCGACGGTATAACCATCTTTGCATACAAAAATGTTTACAAAAAGATATCGAGAAAAATCCACGTTCAACTTTCAAAACGCTGTATCTCAGCCGCATCGCGTCCTAGAAGGTCGATTTTCGCAACTTTTTCCCATTTTTGACAGTGCATTTCTCGGCCGCCCTACCACCTAGTAGGCTGAAATTTCACTATTCTGATGCTGGAATTCTCCTCTTTCCGACGGTATAACCATCTTTGCATACAAAAATTTTTACAAAAGATATCGAGAAAAATCCACGTTCAACTTTCAAATTGCTGTATCTCAGCCGCATCGCGTCCTAGAAGGTCGATTTTCGCAACTTTTTCCCATTTTTTGACAGTGCATTTCTCGGCCGCCCTACCACCTAGGAGGCTGAAATTTCACTATTCTGATGCTGGAATTCCCATCTTCCGACGGTATAACCATCTTTGCATACAAAAATGTTTACAAAAAGATATCGAGAAAAATCCACGTTCAACTTTCAAAACGCTGTATCTCAGCCGCATCGCGTCCTAGAAGGTCGATTTTCGCAACTTTTTCCCATTTTTTGACAGTGCATTTCTCTGCCGCCCTACCACCTAGGAGGCTGAAATTTCACTATTCTGATGCTGGAATTCTCCTCTTTCCGACGGTATAACCATCTTTGCATACAAAAATTTTTACAAAAAGATATCGAGAAAAATCCACGTTCAACTTTCAAAACGCTGTATCTCAGCCGCATCGCGTCCTAGAAGGTCGATTTTCGCAACTTTTTCCCATTTTTTGACAGTGCATTTCTCGGCCGCCCTACCACCTAGGAGGCTGAAATTTCACTATTCTGATGCTGGAATTCTCCTCTTTCCGACGGTATAACCATCTTTGCATACAAAAATTTTTACAAAAAGATATCGAGAAAAATCCACGTTCAACTTTCAAAACGCTGTATCTCAGCCGCATCGCGTCCTAGAAGGTCGATTTTCGCAACTTTTTCCCATTTTTTGACAGTGCATTTCTCGGCCGCCCTACCACCTAGGAGGCTGAAATTTCACTATTCTGATGCTGGAATTCTCCTCTTTCCGACGGTATAACCATCTTTGCATACAAAAATTTTTACAAAAAGATATCGAGAAAAATCCACGTTCAACTTTCAAAACGCTGTATCTCAGCCGCATCGCGTCCTAGAAGGTCGATTTTCGCAACTTTTTCCCATTTTTTGACAGTGCATTTCTCGGCCGCCCTACCACCTAGGAGGCTGAAATTTCACTATTCTGATGCTGGAATTCTCCTCTTTCCGACGGTATAACCATCTTTGTATACAAAAATTTTTACAAAAAGATATCGAGAAAAATCCACGTTCAACTTTCAAAACGCTGTATCTCAGCCGCATCGCGTCCTAGAAGGTCGATTTTCGCAACTTTTTCCCATTTTTTGACAGTGCATTTCTCTGCCGCCCTACCACCTAGGAGGCTGAAATTTCACTATTCTGATGCTGGAATTCTCCTCCTTCCGACGGTATAACCATCTTTGCATACAAAAATTTTTACAAAAAGATATCGAGAAAAATCCACGTTCAACTTTCAAAACGCTGTATCTCAGCCGCATCGCGTCCTAGAAGGTCGATTTTCGCAACTTTTTCCCATTTTTTGACAGTGCATTTCTCGGCCGCCCTACCACCTAGGAGGCTGAAATTTCACTATTCTGATGCTGGAATTCTCCTCTTTCCGACGGTATAACCATCTTTGCATACAAAAATTTTTACAAAAAGATATCGAGAAAAATCCACGTTCAACTTTCAAAACGCTGTATCTCAGCCGCATCGCGTCCTAGAAGGTCGATTTTCGCAACTTTTTCCCATTTTTTGACAGTGCATTTCTCGGCCGCCCTACCACCTAGGAGGCTGAAATTTCACTATTCTGATGCTGGAATTCTCCTCTTTCCGACGGTATAACCATCTTTGCATACAAAAATTTTTACAAAAAGATATCGAGAAAAATCCACGTTCAACTTTCAAAACGCTGTATCTCAGCCGCATCGCGTCCTAGAAGGTCGATTTTCGCAACTTTTTCCCATTTTTTGACAGTGCATTTCTCGGCCGCCCTACCACCTAGGAGGCTGAAATTTCACTATTCTGATGCTGGAATTCTCCTCTTTCCGACGGTATAACCATCTTTGCATACAAAAATTTTTACAAAAAGATATCGAGAAAAATCCACGTTCAACTTTCAAAACGCTGTATCTCAGCCGCATCGCGTCCTAGAAGGTCGATTTCGCAACTTTTTCCCATTTTTTGACAGTGCATTTCTCGGCCGCCCTACCACCTAGGAGGCTGAAATTTCACTATTCTGATGCTGGAATTCTCCTCTTTCCGACGGTATAACCATCTTTGCATACAAACATTTTTACAAAAAGATATCGAGAAAAATCCACGTTCAACTTTCAAAACGCTGTATCTCAGCCGCATCGCGTCCTAGAAGGTCGATTTTCGCAACTTTTTCCCATTTTTTGACAGTGCATTTCTCGGCCGCCCTACCACCTAGGAGGCTGAAATTTCACTATTCTGATGCTGGAATTCTCCTCTTTCCGACGGTATAACCATCTTTGCATACAAAAATTTTTACAAAAAGATATCGAGAAAAATCCACGTTCAACTTTCAAAACGCTGTATCTCAGCCGCATCGCGTCCTAGAAGGTCGATTTTCGCAACTTTTTCCCATTTTTTGACAGTGCATTTCTCGGCCGCCCTACCACCTAGGAGGCTGAAATTTCACTATTCTGATGCTGGAATTCTCCTCTTTCGACGGTATAACCATCTTTGCATACAAAAATTTTTACAAAAAGATATCGAGAAAAATCCACGTTCAACTTTCAAAACGCTGTATCTCAGCCGCATCGCGTCCTAGAAGGTCGATTTTCGCAACTTTTTCCCATTTTTTGACAGTGCATTTCTCGGCCGCCCTACCACCTAGGAGGCTGAAATTTCACTATTCTGATGCTGGAATTCTCCTCTTTCCGACGGTATAACCATCTTTGCATACAAAAATTTTTACAAAAAGATATCGAGAAAAATCCACGTTCAACTTTCAAAACGCTGTATCTCAGCCGCATCGCGTCCTAGAAGGTCGATTTTCGCAACTTTTTCCCATTTTTTGACAGTGCATTTCTCTGCCGCCCTACCACCTAGGAGGCTGAAATTTCACTATTCTGATGCTGGAATTCTCCTCTTTCCGACGGTATAACCATCTTTGCATACAAAAATTTTTACAAAAAGATATCGAGAAAAATCCACGTTCAACTTTCAAAACGCTGTATCTCAGCCGCATCGCGTCCTAGAAGGTCGATTTTCGCAACTTTTTCCCATTTTTTGACAGTGCATTTCTCTGCCGCCCTACCACCTAGGAGGCTGAAATTTCACTATTCTGATGCTGGAATTCTCCTCTTTCCGACGGTATAACCATCTTTGCATACAAAAATTTTACAAAAAGATATCGAGAAAAATCCACGTTCAACTTTCAAAACGCTGTTCTCAGCCGCATCGCGTCCTAGAAGGTCGATTTTCGCAACTTTTTCCCATTTTTTGACAGTGCATTTCTCTGCCGCCCTACCACCTAGGAGGCTGAAATTTCACTATTCTGATGCTGGAATTCTCCTCTTTCCGACGGTATAACCATCTTTGCATACAAAAATTTTTACAAAAAGATATCGAGAAAAATCCACGTTCAACTTTCAAAACGCTGTATCTCAGCCGCATCGCGTCCTAGAAGGTCGATTTTCGCAACTTTTTCCCATTTTTTGACAGTGCATTTCTCGGCCGCCCTACCACCTAGGAGGCTGAAATTTCACTATTCTGATGCTGGAATTCTCCTCTTTCCGACGGTATAACCATCTTTGCATACAAAAATTTTTACAAAAAGATATCGAGAAAAATCCACGTTCAACTTTCAAAACGCTGTATCTCAGCCGCATCGCGTC